>JANUWF010002700.1:0-21402 GCA_026120185.1 Voacanga thouarsii
GTATGGGACCCAAAACGAAAAAAGGGGGAAAATAAAAAAAATTGCAAAAAAAATAGCTGCAGGCCCACGTGCACCCGATGCACCAAATCGGGGCCCAATTGCACTATCGGCTCACGGCGCCCGGTGCACCGAACGCACCGGATCCACGCCCGCATGCCCTGCGGTCCACCGCGGCCTCGTACACCGCGCCGCACCGGATCGCAAGCAACCACGACCCGCGAAGGCCGATCCACCCGCCCAAGAACCCACGCCCACGACCCGAAAAGCTGTTGCAATTGGATTGCAACTTTCAATTGAATTCGGCTTGGATTGCTACAGTACGGCTCGGCGTCGCGGCTCCCCCAAACGCGGCTCCAAACACACGCACAGAGTCGACTTGGCTCAAACGGTTCAGCCTCGGTCACGGCTTAGGAACAGTACCTTTCTTCTTCGTTTTTCTTCTGTCCGTGCGCGAAAGTCCAGAAACTTCTTCTTTTCGATTTTTCAAGCCTTCTTTGGCTTCTTTGGACATATTTACTTACAAAAAACATCCAAAACAAAAACACAATCGCCTATACCAGTTTAAATTGGATTTACACGATTAAACTTCAAAGCCAAAAAATTTTATAGAGGGCTCCTATGCTTCAACGGTGAAGCTTACATCAAGCCTATCCCATACCAAAACAGCGAAGGATCACAGGTATAACCATCTTCTCCATTTTTATCAACTACCATGCTCTCTATATTGATAAAAAATCAGTGGCTCTGATACCACATTGAGGGAATGAAAAACAGAGGCAGCATGCTGTAGCGGGAAAAAAACAGAGGAAAAAAAACCCGCGAGCCTTAAAGGCCATACGAAAGCGTGAAGATCATACATGTGTGCTCCTTAACCCGTCTAGGTTGAGTAGGAGCGAATTGAACGAGTGGAACCACCTCGCTTAACCCACTTGAAGAAGCTACCGGTTGAACACCCGCTAGCCTTCTACTTCGCCTTGTTTGCATCAACGCCAAGCTTTCCAGGCTCTTGAAATATTCCTCTCGCCTATACTCTAGTCGGTGAACACTATGGTGAAGAGGAACAGTCTCAATTCTCCTTGGTTCACTTACTATTGGTTAGCAAAGTCCAAGAAGAACAATAAGAAAAAGGGAGACGTGAGAGAGAGTAAAGAGAGAGACGTGAGTTCTCTGTAAGGCTAGGGAGCATAGGGTTTTTATCTACCGGACACTAGTTTATTGGTTAGCCAAAAATAGGTTTTTTAACTTTGATAAACATATCCCCGAATTTCAAAACACCCGGATGTTATCCCGAGAATCGATTTGGCCTAACCCTAAACTCCTCTTAACCGTATCTGGAAAAAAACCCTAAGGTCTAAGTTATTGGGCCAAAATAATATTTATTATTTCTCTTGGACTCAAAAGGCCCAAAATAATAAACATTAATTATTTATTTCCTGGGCTTATATAAACAACCCAATAAATAATTAATGAGCCCAAATGAACCATAATAATTAATCTTTAATTATTTATTTCTTAGGCCTATTTAAATAACCCAATAAATAATTAAACATTAATTATTTCCCCTAGTTTAAGCCTGAGTTAATTTCTTAATTATTCATACTGGACCTAGGCCCTGAATAATTAATTAATCAATTAAACTAGAGTATTAAATTTCTCTCAACTCCTATTTTAATTTATTTATTTATTTTATTCCAATCCAATAATAAATTAGACTTCCTGAATAAAATAAAATAAAATAAAATCCTCTTGAACTGAGATCAATTCCTCAACCCAAAATTAGTTAGGACTTACGGGCTATTCCGAGGACCAAAAAGACACATCGCCTTGGCTGCTAAAATGACCAAAATACCCTCGTTATATAAATAGCTTGTATTTTGCATTTTAAATATTTCCTAATATCACCATAAGGAAATATTGACCCCAAGGACAATGATGTATTAGCAAAGTCTCCGACCTACTGTGTGAAATGACTAAAATACCCCTCTACACATCGTCGTACATTTAGAGAGGAAGAAGTGTACTAACACCCCTCTAAATGACATCTACCATCCTTAGACTTCTAGTCCAATGATCCACGACTTCCTGAAGTATTTCCGCTTTTCAAGGGAGTTACCCTAAAGCAAACATCCAAGTCATGTTTCCCAGGGCCCTGGACATTTTAGACCATTCGGACAACCACAAGGGGCGATATAGTGCGTAAACTATCTTGTGCAAGTCTGTCTTAACTAACTAGTCACACATACCCAACATGCAAGTATATTGGCCCTACGATAGAACTTCAACTATAGCAAATCAAAGTATATGCTTCCAGCTTCGCCAGACCACCAACTCATACTCAAGTCATAGAATACTAGTCCATGCTGTAGCAGTAGTAGTCTAGGTTTCTATCATATAGTACTTTTAGAAACTAGTACTACAGGTCCTGTCCTACGTATTCGAAATACACTTATGTCATGAAGTGAGTGGACTACTCACTGCTAAAGGTAAGCCATTCCCCAATTGGAATTCATAACATAATAACCTAAACATGATGAGGTTCCCAGTCTCATCAATAGGTTAAGAACAAATGTTTATGTGTTAAATAACCCGTGATCCATACCTTACTGTGAAAGACCACCATTCACATGGACCACTTATTTAAACACAATGGGTCTTTTCCAAACGAAAATCGTGCACAAACAAATAGTAAATTCACAAACAATTTTTGAAAATAAATTTTTTTATTAAAATATTCGATTTTACAATAGAAACCTAGTCTAAGAGGGCATACAATCCAACAGTGTGAGCCGGTTGCGGCTTGGGCAATACCCAAGTTGGCCACTCGCTTCACACAAGGTCGGTGGCCTCGCTTTCACAAAGCCGGCCGTGGCATGACCCCAAACCCCCCCCCATTTTTTTTTTTTTTCCAAACATAGCCGCATTTTTCTTTTGAAATCAAGAAACAATTTCTCGTAAAAAATTTCTGTTAAATCGATTCAAGTTATGAAAACAAGTTAATGTAAATTAACTTGGTGTTTGATCATCATCAAATAGTTTCCGTTAACAAAACATTACCAAAGCTTCATGCAAGGGTTACTAAAATCCTTTACTGAAACAATTCCAATAGCCTTTGTAGTCAAAATTGAAATTCACCGAGAAAAACTTTTTTTTCTTTATAGAACAAACAATTTGTTCATCCAAAACCCACTTAAATTAAATTTCCAAAATGTTCCCGAAACAATTTCACAGTGCCCAAACACAATTAAGAAACAGTTCCTTGAACACGGACACAAACCAACAAACGAAGATATTCTTGAAACAATCTCAAGATTGCAAACAAAGCCTAAATATATATATATATATATATATATATATATATATATATATATATATACAAGATGTCTCGATACTATTGTTAGATCTCGATCATGCAATATCAAATCATGTGCAACAAAAATTAAAATGAAATCCATGCAACAAAATCACTCATGTGTCATTAAATGGGTTAAGAAAGGGAGAAAAAATTTGTTATCTCAAACTCGTAGCTTTTAAAATCTTTTCTTCGCGCGAATACCCAAGAAAGTTGATCAAATCGAGCTACCAAATTTCAAGTATAGAAATTCTCTAATAGTAATCCACATAAGGAATTGCACTCAAAACAAGCACAAAAAAATCTATACTAGTATATTTATATTTGTGGTGGCTGAAAGGAATTAAATTCATTCAAGAAAGAAAAAGAAAAAGGATTTTCGTGTGTTTCCTAAACCTTTTAAGAAAAAGTTATTTAACCTTTTCAATTATGGACTCTTGGATTTAGAAATTACAATTTAGCCCTTGAATTATAACAAGTTTATAACTCACCAACAAAAGATATAATCATTGTAATTTCACTCAACTAATTATAACACTTTACAATTAGCCTATACTAATTAATTCTTCTCATAAATTAACCCATAATATTATCATAATATCTTAAGTATCAATTCATCTATTATGTGTGACCTATTAAGTTTTCTAGTCTATTGATAGCTATATACAAATTAATTCTAATCACTATAGAATTAATAATCCTTAATAATTAGAATTAACTTATTAATTTCAATTAGGACCAATTTATTAATTTTTCAATTAATAAATTCATATTTAACATATCAAGAGCGACATCTAGCAATGCATCTTGTCCACCCAAAAGTCCGGAAAGTCAAGCGACTTAACATGAACATTTTAATAGTAAAATATAATTGTAATAAACTTCTTTCATCATACTATATCTCATTCAGTTTAGAGTATGGAATTAGTACCAACTACTATTAGAATATAATTAATTCTAATATGAATTTATTAGTACTTGTTCCAAAATCATTACTCAATATGTGTATCATTTGGAACAAATTTTCCAACACATAATTATCTTTGAAAAGGACTTCATGACTAATGATTCCCTACAAGTTGCTGTAAGATATATGCCCCTACTATTATGAGTGATAAATTATTTATTAACTCTCTCAACTACTTTCATTTATTTTGTGTTGTACCCAATATCTATCCTATAGACAGTCCTAGTGAGACTCTAAAGATTAAAATCAAAGTACAATACTTAGCAAATAAAGTACTTTAAAGATTTCAAATCTAAGGATACTTGTGCATTTGCTATAATGAAATTATGTCAGTAGCACCAAATAGTTATCCATATAATTATCTCATAGTTAGGCCATCTAATAAACTTGTTCATATAACAAACATCCAAGTGTTAACTTTGAGTATCACAATACTTATAGATGTGAGAACCATCGCTTGATCTAATCAAGAAGTATAACACATGCTAGTATTTGCGCATTAATGATGTCTGATCTCATTAATACTATGACTAAGGATAGTTTAAGTACAAGTACTACATAATGTAGTAGGAATTTTATATTATGATCTCTATCATAATTTTCTTAATACTATACAGTGTGTTAGTGACTTTATCTATTAGTTTTCACCATAAGAAAAAACTAAATTAGCAACAATCAAATGTGTCGCTAATCAAGTTTAGCGATAGATTACGACTGTCGCTAAAACGGGTATCGCAATTTGCAACAAAATGAAAATTCATTGCAAAAATAATAATAATAATAATTAATTAATTACCTCCTCGACCCGGATAACCAAACCCGACCCAACCTGTCAAAAATATTTTGAGATTATATCGGGCATGGGGCTCGAACCCGCGTCCTTGTTGTGGCAGAACACATGTTCTACCGCTAAGCTATTGATGTTCTTGTGATTTATTGTGTTATATATTAATTATATAGTATATTTTTTGTGAAATAGAGACGGATTTGCAAGGAATTTGCGACATATCTGTGATGCACCAATTTTCTGTCGTAAATCAGTAGCTAATTAGCAAGGATTTGCAATGGCTTATTCTTCAAAATTTAACAATAAATTTATTTTTAAATTTTAGAAGGCCGCCCCAATCGAACTAGTTGTATACATACACATATAATATATATATATATATATATATATATATATATATATACACACACACACACACACACACACACATATATACAACAATTATATAAATATATAATTATACGAAATCAAAATATTTGTATATATACACACACACACACACATATATTAATAAAAATTATTTTTAATATTATATTTTAAATTTTTATTTAGAATAATAAATTTTTATTTTTAGGCTAAAATTGAAAAATTAAAGTGTCGTCGCACATCCGTTGCTAATTAGTTAGGGATTTGCAACGGCCATCCAAATTTTGAAAATAAATTTATTTTTTAAAAATTGAAAAAATAAGTAGTCGCAAATCTGTTGCTAATTAGTGAGGGAATTGCAATGGCTCATTTTTTTCAAATTTTTAAAAATAAATTTATTTTCAAAATTTGGAAGGCCATCGCAAATCCGTCGGTAATTAGCAACCGGTTTGTGACTGCTTATTTTTTCAAATTTAAATAATAAATTTATTTTTATATTTTGAATGGCTGTCGCAAATCCCTCGCTAATTAGCAAGGGATTTGCGACGGCACTTTATATTTTTAGTGTTAATTAAATATTAAAAAAAACCATTTCAAAGTCGTCACTAATTAGGGACGGCTTTCAATTTAATTAGTGCTAAAGAATAATTAAAAAAACATAACAAATTCCTCTATAATTACCAACGGTTAAATGTCCATCGCTAATCTATTGGTAATAGTGACGGATTAGCGACGAACTTTAAAAAAATAAATTTATTTTCAAAATTTTTACTCGCATCACTGTCCTGTAGAAAATTAGCGACGACCCAAAATCCATCGCTAATTATCATTTTTCTTGTAGTGTTTATACACATTCACTTATAAAATTAATAAATTAAAAGATAAAAAATGTCTTTTATTGAACAAATATGTAAAATACATTATACAAATGATTGTCTCCAGCAGCCCATTTATGGGTAAAGCAAAAGGTGATTTTTAAAGTTGTTGTTTTGTCATTTGAGAGAGAGAGAGAGAAGCAACGAAAAGAGAGAAAAAGAGGGAAAAATTTGCAGAAAATTCTAGTTTGAGTAGTCTTGATCTAGTGGACGATCGGATAGTGATTTGTGCTCTAATTTGGATATGTTACAAAAGAGAGGTAGCTGTACATTCTAACAACAGTGATAAGCATTTGATGGTCGAATTCGTAGTTATTGCAACCGAAACAAGTAACAAAATTTTGGTGTATTTTCTCCAATTTTTTATCTCCTTTTTTGGTTTAGATGCGGTTTTAGCTTCATTGTGGCTATACTTTTAGTTATATATTGTGGAATTCTCTCTAGTACTCTTCTTGGTTGATTGGTAAAGGTTTTGTGGTAGACCTAAAGATCCGTGGTTTTTCCTCTTCACACTGGAGTGGTTTTTTACATAAAAAAATTTGGTGTGTCTTGTTCTTATGTTTGGCTGTGTTTTTTGAAGAACTGCATGAATTGAAGACCAAAAAACACCAAAAATGTTCCTAACACTTACATCAAAACCAAGGAACTAACAAGGAAACTCAACAATACTTCTTTGTAAACTCAACCTATAACACCCCACACTTGAATGAAAAATAGAAGCACCAAGGAAAAATGAAATGGCAACAATAATTAAAGACAAAAAACACAGCCAAACATAAGAACAAGACACAGCCCCATCACTTATCAGTTTAAACAAAATAACTATAACTTGGATTACAATTCTTTTGAAAAAAAAAATGAATTGAAGAAAATTTAAAAAATATGTTGAACCAATATAAAATCAATAATGAAAATATAATGTTTTGTGAGTATATGACGAGAATAAAAATTATTTATATTGAAATTTTTAAATTGAATTAAAGTTTTCGATTGAGTAGGGTTTGTATTCAAGTAACTAATACTCCCAAGACCCCAAACCAATGAGTCATGAACCGACTAATTCCAACACTTGGTATATATATATATATATAATTGAAGTGGAAAAAGTCTTTGCACATTTGTTACGCTCTAATGGAATGAAATGACCTTTTCATTCTAAATTACTTTCCATCCAAAATCTCCACGAAAACTCTTTTCATTTTAGAGTTCAGAAGAAACAAACAAAATAGAACGAAAATGTCGTGTCACATGATAGAATAAAATCAATATTCATTGGTAAGAAAAAAAAAATTTCAATTTCTTTTTTCAAATTAAGTAACAATATATATATATACATATATGTGTGTGTATATGTCCGTATGTATCAACAGGTAATCAAAATTTTCTCAAATAAAAGTTTATTCATATAAACTATTTAACAATTATTTTTACACTAAATAAGTAGTACAAAACTAAATGATCCGTAATAACAATATTCTCAAAATAGTAAATTTGTAACATCACATTGTGAACAATTAAAAAACATCGATAAATAAAATTATAAAAATGTCCCATATTTATTCAAAGTATTGTTGTAAAAGTAAGGGTAATACTGTCTTTGAACTTTTGTTTTTAAATTCCAACTTTTCCCAAAAAGGTTTTCCCTCAAGTTTCATAGTGCAAGGTCTTTTCCATTTCTTCTTGGATTTTTTTTTTTTTTTTTTTTGGGTGTGGAGTGATATCTTCTACTTTAATTTTATTAACCAAACATCGGAATGAAATCGGAATGAAAAGAGAAGTTGAAAAAGCCATTCCTTTTCAATATGTTAAAAACTTGAGAAAGAGCTTTCCAAGAGAAGGTGGAAATCTGAATAAATATTTAATGAATAATTTACTCTTATTTGAGAGTTTAATTTTTTCAAAGTTAAAAAAATAATAATAATAATCTTGCTGTCTACCAAACTAATAGTATGTTTGGTTGGATATAAAAGAGGAGGGATGTAAATTTGAATATAAATTGGTGATTTACGTTATTTCGTTAAGAAGAAAAGATGCATACGAAGTAAATTAAAAAATGAAGTATTTCCTTTTTATGAAAGAAAAGTCTATTTAACTTTGGACGAATTAAAATATAAATCAAATTAATATTTATCATGTATTTCTTTTCTATTTTAATCAAATAAATAAAAATAAATTATACTTATTTTCTCTAATAAAAATAAAAATTCCCTTCTCCCTCCTCTTCCTCCTATCCCTCCTCTTTTGTAAACCAAATAAAATGTAAATTCTGTAACTCTACAGATAACACACGCAATGCACGCGTTTCTTACCCGACTATCACCGGCTGCTGATTGTCCAATTGTCCCATTGTCCAACGTCTTGTTGTCTTTTACTATAAATACAGATTTACCCACCAGAAAAAAAAAAAAAAAATCAGAAGAATAAAAAAATGTTCATTAATGTGTCATGCATTAGTCTTTTAGAATATGTTTAACATTTGGTTAGACAAGTATTCAGTTTTCCTTAAAAAATACTACAATTACGTTTAATCTAGCGGGATTTTTCAGTCATATTATATTAAATTTCTTTCTATTTTAACTTTAAAATGTAATTTTACCAAATGCTCGAAAAGGAGCTATCATTTCATTCTCATGTCACAATGGGATGAAATGCGGATTCCAACCCATTGTCTGTGGAAAGGAATTCGGATAGAAGGACTATTCTAATCCATTCCAATTGCCAAACGTGGAGGGAAAGTGGTACAAAATTATCTGGGGCCCTTAAAAAAAGTTACTTTTGGTTTGGCTGTTTGAGTCCCCCCAAACACACCCCCCCCCGGTTTTGGGTTTGGCTGTTTCAACCATGTCACCTTAGTGAACCTTGAATATGTAGTAGTATCATAAAATATAAAATTAGTAATAGAAATCTATCCAAGTAACATGTAACTAAAGAAGAGATGGGGATTCAAATCACAATTCATAGTCTTGGAGAAATTCAAATCATAAAGGTTTTCAATGGAGAAATTAAGCAAATGAAGCACTCAACCCAAGGACCAAGAGGTTTGTTAAGAGATGAATGTCAAAAGAAAAATCAAGAGGAGTTCAAAGTATCCCACAACTTATATAGAGGGTCAATAACATCCAACGCAACAAGGAGGAGATCAAATTTGGAGTGCAGAAATAGAAGATGCACAACCAGAGTGCATGGGCATGCAATTGCCCCGTAAATAGTAGAAGAAATTACTCCCAACATCTTGGGTGCATGGTAGTGCACAGTTGCGCATAGCCAATTTTGAGCTGCCCATCTGTGGCAAGACCGTGCACCACATGTGCAGGGTCGTGCAACACCCCTGAAGGCACTGCAATACTTGTTTTAAGTTAATTCTGCTTCATTTTTAATTTTTTACGGATTGTGATGTATTTTGAGGTTAACAAACTTGTTTTTAAGCCTTTATTTGACTAAGTATGTAACCTTTAAGTAGCTTAGGGATGAAGCTCTATATATACCCTTTTTATTTCATTGTAAAAAAAAAAGGAAAAAACTTTTGGATATTGAATAGGAATCAAGAAGTCCCTTGAGAAAGAGATTGAGAGAGGTGATTCCTCTTGGGTACTTCCTATGATCATCAAGACCATTATTAGGATCTAATTCTTCCATATGTATTGAGTCTATAAACCCTTTAAAATAAATCAATTAGCGTGCTAAGTTGGATCTTATATTCTTGATAATCTAAGGTTCTTATTAGAGGTCAAATTAGTTGCCTAAATATTTTCTTCAAAGTGTTCTTAATTTTCTTGCTTGAATTAAGGGTTTTTTGTTGTGATTTGGATGACTTGGTTCATTGTTCTTGAGTTCTAGAATCTTTATTTTGGTTTAGAGTTCTTGCACTTTGAGATGGGTGTTTAGTTTCTACATAAAATTTTTGTTTTGAGTCTATATTTGGGTTTTGCATTTTTTTTCCCCCATTGTTAGCCCCGAAATTCACACAAAATTCAGCTCCCAAGATCATATCAAATAGTGAAAAAATATGTAATATTTACACAAAATGAGGAAGCTCAAACGTAAGAAGCAAGTGACATCATGGAGGCTGTGTTGGTTAAGAGTATCAATTAGTTGGTAGATCTTAGATGCAATTTACATTTTATTTAGGGCAAAAATTCTCTTCAAATCTTGTCACTTTTGCAATCTTATCTCTCATTTTATAAATTACTCAATTATTCCCCTCTAAGTATTAAAACATTTCAATGTTACATTTTTATTAAAAATTTAACAATCAACTTTATTATTAACTATTATGAGGACTTTATTGTGAAAAGGTAAAGTTTAAATACTTATTTAAAAAATTCAAAAATAAAAATTCTTTATAATATTTTCTTTTATTTCCTTTTCATTATTTTCTTGAAGTTCTTCATTTCTTCTTCTTCTTCCTACTTTTTAAAATTCTTTATTTTTAAATATCTTTTGAGGTGTATTTTTCAAGGACAAAATGCATCAATGTCCCTTCACTTTTATAAATTATAGATTTTTTTTCCTTCAAACTATAAAATAAAATTCTTACCCTTTAATTTTCAAAGGAACTTTTCTTTCTACCCATTTATACAATTAAAAGATAATAGAAGCATGTTGTTTAGCTATTTTAGCCAATTTACGTGTCTTTTTTTTTTCTTTTTCTTTATAGAGACTTGTTAAATTTGGAGTGAGTACTTTTAAATTTTAAAATCATTTGATCCATTTTCAAATGGATCTAACTTTTAGTATCTAATCAGTATTTTTTTTTTTCCTACTCTTTCTTTCTTTTATTATTTTTTTCTCATTCTTCTTAAAAATTGATAATCCCAAACAAATATTTTTAAGAAATCCCAGAGTGTGTAATTCATTTTATATGAAGCAGTCCTAGAACAAAAATCTTTATATAAAAGAATTAACTCTCAATTAAAAAATGATTTTTCTAAGAATAAATATCTTTAAGAGTACCTTTTATAAAAAAAAGGCTAAAAATAAATTTTTGATACAATAAAAGAATGAGAAAAAAAATAAAAGAAAGAAAGAACGAAAAAAAAAAATACTTACTAGATACTAAAAGTTAGATCTATTTGAAAATTGATCAAATATTTTTAAAATTTATAAGTGCTCACTCTAAATTTAACAAGTCTCTATAAAGAAAGAGAAAAGAAAAAGAAATATAAATTGGCTAAAATAGCCCCAATAACATGCTTCTCTTATCTTTTAATCGCATAAAGAGATAAAAAGATAAGTTCTTTTGAAAATTAAAAGGTAAGAATATTTTTGGTTTATAGTTTGAAGGAAAAAATCAACGATTTATAAAAGCAAAGGGGCGCTGATGCATTGTGTTTTTTAAAAATACATCTAAAAAGAAATTTTAAAAATGAGAATGCAAAAAAGTAAGAAAAGGAAGAAGACATAAAGAACTTCAAAAAAATAATGAAAGGAAATAAAAGAAAATATTGTAAAGAATTTTTATTTTTGAGTTTTTTTAATAAAAACTTTATTTTTTGTAATAAATCTCTATTAATAGTAAATAATAAAGTTTACTGTTAGATTTTTAATAGAATGATAACATTGAAATGTTTTAATACTTGAAAGGGATATAATTGAATATTTTATAAAATAAAAATTAAGATTACAAAAATGACTAAATTCGAAAAGTATTTTTGCCCTTAGCCTTTTCATTTATACTAAAAAACATGAGAAAAGTACAACAATGACTTTCGAACCTAGCGCCTTCAAGAGTCTTTACTCTTGAGGCTTCTTTCCTTCTTCACAGCCTACTCAGCCTCCTTCTCCAGGATGGAGTAGGAAGTCCTTTGCAAATCTGTTTTCTCCATCCTCGTCTATTCCTTTTGCAGCTATACAGCCTCATCCTTTATCCCCTCATAAAGGTCAATCTGCTCTCATCCTATCTGATGACGTCGTAGCAAGGCTTTCTCAGCCTTTTCAGTTAGCTTTGACTAGGAAATTTGATTATGGGCAAGCCATCTTTGAAAGTTCTGCATTAGGAGACTAATACAATTGGCTTAAAGGGTGTTGGGTACAATGATTGACTTGATTATCGGCATATTCTGATCAGATTGTTATATTCTCTTTTGGCTCAAAGGTATGTGGAATCTGCAAGGTTTCCAAATGCGTGTCTAGAAATGGACTTCTAGTTTCAAATTGACAGAGAAGCCTTCAGTGGTTCTGTAATATCCTACTCTGATCACACATGATTTATGATAATTAACATGCATTGAACATGAACATATGCATGCTTGTGTCATGAATCTCCAAGCTTGTGTTCCGGTAATATGTGCATATTTATAGGTGATGCATTAAATTTTTAATAGTAATTTAGGAATAGTGAAAGGCATCATCTAATTATTGTGTCATAAAATATTTTACGTGAAATAATAATAATAATAATAATAATAATAATAATTATTATTATTATTATTATTATTATTATTATTATTATTATTATTATTATTATTATTATTATTCCTAAAAAACTATTATGTCTCCCATTTTTGATTGGTCATCTATAAATTAATTATAATTGTAATAATAATAATTATTATACTAATTAGAACTATATTGTTATTATTTATTATCTATTGAAAACTTATTATTTATTGTTATAGTTGTTTCCGGTTGATGAATTATACTAATATTATATATATTATCTTAATAATGGTATAACCAAATGACTTCCTGTCATTCTATATATATTCCTTTTATAATATTAAATTATGCATTCATGTGGTTGATCTAGTTTAGCCATCCCATTTGAATTACCTAATCCTAATAATTTTTTCTCTAGAATTTTCAAGTAAAATTGGATTTAACCTCCACTATTATTATTATTATTATTATTATTATTATTATTATTATTATTATTATTATTATTATTATTATTATTATTATTATTATTATTATTATTATTATTATTATTATTAAAAATGGTCATGTCCCATATTTTAAGTTGGTCACCTCTTAATAATTTTTAATTATAATGATAATTGTAATTATGAATATAATAATTATATTATATTAATTTATTATATAGATTACATCTCTAATATTATAAACTTATTATTAATTAGTATAATTGTTTCCACTTAATAAGTTATAATGCTATTATATATATTATTATAATCATTTAATAATATTATAAAAATATTAAGGCCTTCTTTTACTTTGCATTAAAATATTATATACATACTTTGGTGTGATAAGTATATATTATGTTCCTATCGATTGATCGTGCTTAGCTACACAATGTCTCAGAGATGTTTTTTTTTTTTTTTTTTTTTGCTCTACCTAAAAGTGGGAGAGTAGAGAAGCAATGATAAATTAATTAGGAGGACCTTTTGTCTTTTCCTTCATTTTTGCCAACCGCCTACTTGTACTTCTCCTAGCTGATCACAAAAGCTTTTAATATCTATAGAATTGTAGTTTGATTAAAAGTGTGTTTGAAATTAATCAATCTTTATCTTTTCCTCCTATCAGCTGGTACATTCCAATTCCCCCAAGCTTCACGATTTTCCATTCTCCATTGCGTAAGAAGTATAGCCTACAGATTGTTTTTTTTTTTTTTCTCTTAATCTTCCCATGCTCTCAGCCACCGTCACTCACAATCCGCCTCAATCTTTCGGTCGGCACCACGAGATTATTCTTAAACAAACTTCAGCCAAGAGGTGACTTTTTATTCTTGTTGACACACACAATAGCTATCATTCTAGGTTGCTCTTCTTTTTCCTAAAAGGATTTCAAGAGGTAACAAGCTTGATCCTTTTTTTATTTTCTCTAAAAAAAAAAAAATGACAGCATGTATATGTGTGTTTGTGATGGGATTTTCAGTCATCTTCTTACTTCTTTGTGTGGGATGTTTACTTGTTAATGTTGATCTTGCATAAATCTTGAATGTTGGGGTTGTTCTCTTCAAGGGAAATTTGAAGGGAGAAATATGTGTACATGATTTTGACTTTAAGATGGTTGGTTATAAAATCAGAATTTTTGCTACTATTGAATGTGTAGTTTGAATGGGAATTCTTGGATGTTTCTTGAATGCAAGATGTTAGATGTTGAGTATCCTATGTTTCGCCTTTTCTCTAGGCATGTTAGAGTTTAGTCTTCTTGAAGAATTTAATCCAAGCAAGTTTTTTTTTTTTATGCCTATGAGTACGTGAATTTTGCTGTAAAAATTTCCTGTTTTGAGCATGTTGATGGTTGTATTCAAAACTTTTGCAAAACTGCTTTTTCCTTTGAAATGCCACCTTGAATCTTGATTCTAGAAACATGAGTGATGACTTTAGTGTGTGTTGTTGTGTCAGAACCTACTGCAATTAATTGCATAAATTTTTCAAAAAAAAAAAAACTAAGAAAAGTGGATTTTCGGTACTTACTGTTCACTGTTTTGCAATCTATTTTGAGCATGGTTTTTATGAGTGAAAAGGTTGAAAATGTAGGAATTTGTGTGCTTTAATAATCTAGAAAAGTTGAGGTTAAAACGGGATCAAGGTTGAGAGTTCTTGTTTTTTTTTTTTTTTTCTCTCCTTGTTGACAGATTTAAACAGATTCGTGCAGTTTCTGTTCAGAATTTTCTTCAATTTTTATGAGCCTAATTTTCTGAATGTGGTTGGTGTATTTCATTCATAACATGTTAAACTATGTGCCTACAAAATTTGAAGTCAATCGGAGGGGTTTATATAGGTTTTTTACTCTTAGGAGCTTAGACTATGGTTGTTGGAAATTAAAGGCACCTAAGGGTTTTGTGCTAAATTACTAAGTTTAATTTGATTTCTTGAGAAATGATTAAGGGTGGATTTTATGCTTTGTAAGGGATTGATGGAAGGTCTTAGGTGCTGAGTATATGTAAAGTTCATGCTTGCTACTCATTGGCATTATTTGGTGAACAAAGGATAATATAGGCATGATGTGCACTTGGTGTATAATGTGAACTTGAATTTTGTTTGGGATGATCTAGAAAGTGATGTGATTGATTTATACAAACTCTTTGCTAGATTTGGAAGATTATTAAGGGTAAGGATCAACTTACTAGAGTTCATATCCTAAGCTTAAGGATAAGGTAAGTTCCCTTACATTTATGAAATCGATTTTATTTGATTATGTTGGTTTGAAAGAAAGTTTGGTGAGTATCTATTGCAAACACAAAATAATTGCACAGGAGCTAATTTTTGAAAAATCCTATATTTGGAAACTTCTTAGTTTGAAAACTTTTTATATTCGAAACCTTCTAATTTTAGAAACTTCTAAATCTAGAAACTTTTAAAATATGTCAAGCATGACTTAGGAGCCAAGCATCAAACATTATGATTTGTTTTCAATATGCAAGAGATGAATTCATGATCATGCATAGACTTTTCAAAAATCATAGCATGAATTATTTGAACATGTGGCTTCTTCAACGATGAACACAAATAAAATATTGACTCGAAACCATGCCTTCTAAGATCTTTGTGTGAGTTGGAAAGTGTTATTTGGAAATGTATTGAGCTAATTTTGTAGGTCTGCTATAGGAGCCTTGGAAATTGTGGAAAAGAAAATGAATAATGTTGAGTACTCAACAGGGGCTAGACCTCTATACTAGCTTTTGGTTGGTCTGGGGATATCTCTCAGTAGATGGCCACCTCTGAGAGGTTGACTCTTTTCGATCAGGGCATCAGTATAGAAGGATAAGCCATCCTCAGCTAGCAATGGGGTTCTAGTAGAACCAACAGCCGAAATGGGACAACTGGATTGGGTTGAGTGAGAGATGGAGGGGAATCTCACTCGGTAGGGTGTACACCTACCAGGTGTTGGGGGTCAAGTTCTTCGCAGAAGTGAGAGCCACCTCTATGCCCTTTCATCACCTGACGGGGGTCATGTGCTTCACCTAGTATGAGAGCCACCTCTGTGCCCTGCCACACTAACTTGGTTACTTTTAATTGTTGAACTATTTCCGTGGAACTATTCTAAGGGGACCTTCGAATTTTATTCGAAGTTTAATACTCTTTTAATCTTTCATATCTTTCCAATAAAAATATTTTAAGAGCGTTTTGCTTTGTGATTTCTCACTAGTATCTTTTAAGAAATGAGAATTAAATTTGTAAAGAATGCATGATAAGCTTTTGATATACTGTTAGTGCATGCATCATGAAACTTGCTTTATTTTCTTATTAGCCCAACTTACACATGGGGCTTACTGAAATAACCAATCTCACACTATTTTGAACTTATGTTTTCAGGGAGCTTCAAGTCTTGGTCAAATTAGAAGATCGAGTAGCTTGAAGTTTTTGTTATAGAATTTCTATATCCATTTGTTGGATATTTGTTTTGAATATTATTTTTATTTAGGAACTTTTGCATAAGTATTGAGGTTTTTTTTTTTAATTAATTTTTGCTTTAACTTTCTTTAAAATTTGAATTTCTTTTATTCTTTCGTTATAAAGACCCCTGGTCCAAAGGATGGGGCGACATCACCGACCCATTTTGGGTTAAGTAAGTAGGTGGAATAGTACAAGTGGTGTCAGAGCCTAAGTTTAAGAAATTTCTTTTTATTACGTAGAAATAGTACTATAAGTATTTCAATTTGTTACTAACTCGGGTGTGTTTTATGTGTGTAGGATGGCTAGAACTCTTGCCTCCATTCATAAGTCTACAACACCTCGAATTAGGCAGCCACCGCCTTTTATTAAATATTCCACCTCTAAGACATCGGAAGAGGATCTACTTGTTCAAGACTGTAGTACTAAAAACGTTGAGTCAGTAGGCAGCCCTGACCCTGGTAGGGTAGACTTTGAAGCACTTAAGCATAAGAGAGAAATTAAAGAATATATGGGAAGACTATGAAAGGGAGCTAACACATTAGGACCCGGAAGGAGAAAACCAAGGAAAAACCTTAGGGACCTGATAAAAGGAGTAGGACAAGGAATACTGGGGAATGGTTGGAAAAGTCCAATTAAAACGACTATGGTACTACTGAAGAAGTAAAGGAAATTCTTAGGTTTATAGACCTAGCCGGAAAAAAAAAAAAACACAGTGGCGTTTTCCATCCAACTCTAATGATTCTAGTGATGAGTAGTTGTGCTGAGGAGATAGTTGGGATGGTGATAGTAATATTATCTCAAGTGTTGCAATGATTGAGTAATTATGTTGGTTTATTTTAGAACTCCAAATTTCTTTGCAAAGCCGTGCTTTATGAATAAATATATCCGTGAAACCCCACCTAGAGCCAACCTTAGAGTAAGGGGGTTGGGATGCATATCATATCATTCTACATAAAAATATACTTTTTGAATGATTTTGTGTGCTTTAGAATTGTGAGATATAGGTTAAATAGCTTATTTATGCTTATTGGGTAGGAAGGGTAAAACGATAATTTTGCTTGACGTCAAAATAGGAAGATGGCTTGAGGTTTAGATAAGAAGAATATTTGGGTGAGAAAATAAGAATAAGAGTTAGTATGGTTAAGTGGTTAGAGCTTTGTGAATTAATCTCTAGGGTCATGAGTTCAAATCCCATCGCTTAAGTTTTATTCATGGGTTCCCAAGAGAAATAAATCACAATGGTTCTACCTTCAATCCTATCTTCATTTTTGTTTATGGTTTTAGTGAAGGAAAATCAGGAAATTTTTCAAAATTTTTGTAGAATGGCTTTCAAAAAATTCAGCCAACAATTCTACCCATTTGCTGCAAGAAAAATGGTCATTTCATGTGAGCTTGAAGGCAGAAAATTCTGTGCATTTTTCGAACTGCACAAACTTTGCAAAACCAGAAAAATTCCTGCAGCAATTCGCTACTTTTGAAGCTGGAATTGAAGCTGCCTTTAGTCATCAAATCAGCTGGAACATCCTCTGTTTTTCTCCAAAAAGAAGGCTGGAAAACCACCCTTAAAAGACACTCAAAAACCCTAGAAAAACAGCTGCAAATCGAGCCAATAAATGCATGAAACTTTGCACCAAAAATCATTAACATTTGAAGCTCTTGAACAAGTTGAAACCAGAAAATTTTCCAACTTGGTCTCTCAATCCTAAGTCCAAAAAACACCCTTCAAACCTTCGAAAATTGGACCTTTTTTAGCCATGGACTGAACATCATTGACATTTATACTTACCTTGAGTGCTTGGACTCCATGATCACACCTCAAAAAGCTCCTAAGATCACTCTATCCAAAACTCATTTGAACTTCAAATAATTCCATATTTTTCTTGCACCATTAAAGCACTCTTGTAGCAAGTAATTAACCAGAAATTTCTTTGCCATCATAAGCCATTTTTCAGCCAACTTAATAACCTGAACAGCCTCCATTGTTTGCACTAAGACTAGCATGTTCAGCCAACACCATTGAAGAACAAAGAGACCACCCAAGATCAATCGCTATTAGCTAATCTTCTGCCTCAAACAACTCCTCATTTTTCTCCATTTGAATTTCAAAAAAACTAATCACTCTCTCTCCTTCTAGCTGAAAACCGAAACTTCTATCTACTCTAGGCCATTCGGCTAACAGAATTTCTAGAATTTCGCAAGCCTCCTTCTCTCAAACTCTTTCAAAACATCAAGAACACCAAGAACACACACTACACCTCTTCAAGCCTAAACCTATCCTAAACATCTCCAATCACTCTCAAATACTCCAGATCACTCATACTTAATCCCCAGACTTTATTTCTAGTCTTTATAACACAAAATCACACAACTAGAATTTTCGAACGGATCAAAATCAGCTTTTTTCTTGAAGGTCTTAAGAACATCAAAAGGTAAAAAAAGAACAACCTTCTTGTTCTTCCTCTTCTATTCAATTCTTAATATTCCATCCTAATGCTCTCTCTCTCTCTCTCTCTCTCTCTCTCTCTCTCTCTCTCTCTCTCTCTCTCTCTCTCTCTCTCTCTCTCTCTCTCTCTCTCTCTCGGCCAAAATGGTTGATCAACCATGGCTGTTTTTCCTTTGGACCACTAAAGGCTCTCAAACGCGTGAACCTTCTCTAGTTTCATCAAGTGATCGTCTATCAAGTATTTCTTCTTAAATCCTCCTTTTAATTTCTGAATTCATGTCTCTAAGATATTGATAGGAAGGTTGAATATGAATGGGGGATTGAGTATATGCATGTGGATGAAGGGGATGGAGTTAGGACATGAGGGTTGATATATATGATTAACCTATGTGGATTTTTATTTTGAATCAATATATGTTCATCATGTTTAATGAGATTTATGTATATTTGAAGCATGTTAGATGTTATGACACTTATAGTAAATAGGCTTTTATGTTCCTAATCTTCAATGAAGCCATGATTGATGATTATGCCTAGTAGGGAATTGACCATATGATAGTATGTGCTAATTCAAGTGTATGTTCATGAATGGATTAGTTAATTATTTGATGTTAGAGAATGTGTTCACGAATCTTTTCTTGCAATAGGAAATCATGGTAAAAGATTATTTTCTTGTTAATCCTAGATTATTTTTATTAACAAATTTTATTACTTTAATTAGAATTATTACTATATTTTTCCCTATGGAATTCGAAATTGCTAGGAAGGTTTGGAATAGAATATTGATTAAAATATTAATATTTTATTAGTCAAATAAATAATATCTTTTATTAAAAATAATATATACATATATATAATAATAAATAAAATCTTTTATATAAATACTAATAATAAATAAAACATTAGAATTAATTAATGACCTTGTAGACCAGAGTTAAAGCTTTTACTTATATCCATAAATATTATTTATATTAAAATTTATTTATTATTTAATAATTAAAAATTAAAGTATAATTCATTTATTATTAATTTTATTAATTATTACTAATCATGTATTATCTATTAACTATTCATTAAAAATTAAGTGTAATTTATTATTTATTTATTTATAATAATACTATTTAAATATTACCATTTACCAATATTATTTAGGACTTAGTATTATTCAATATTTAACACTAGTTTATTTACTAGCAGCAATACTTATAATTTATTATTTGGAACTATAACTTGTTAGTAATTATTTTATAGCCTATAGTTATTTTAACTTATCAAACTAGATTTATTTTATAAACTACCTTATCGGCTAGTATTAAAGCTTAGGACATTATGGTCATGGTTAGTCATGGTTGTAATTAGTTGAATTAGGAATTATTTATGTAAGGCAGATATAGTTTGAATGCCATCTTATGCCTTGTGTTTACCCCGGCAGGGTTAGGTTAACCTTGGAAGATCTTTGAATCCCGACAGAGCAAAGGATCAGGTAAGCTCCTGCATGGAGTCATTTGAATGTCAAAGTTAATGTGGCAAGCCGAACTCAATGTGTTTGAACATTCATTTTGTAAAGGCAATTAAGGACAGCTTTTTTCCCTTTTTATTTCGATCAAGCAAACCATTTGAAATTAAACAAGCAGTTTTATACAAAATGCTAAACTTTTTCTAAAACCCAACTTTGGCAAGAATTTTAGAAACCTTAATTACTATTTCCAAGTAAATCATTGTATGATCAATTTTCTCCCAAGTGGGACAAGTAACATTGAGTACTCAATAAGAGTAGACTACTAGGACTAGTCTTTGAAAGGTTAGGGTAAGTCTCTCGGTAGGTGACTACCTCTCGAAGGGTGAGTCCCGCCACGATAGGATGTCGATCCAGTAGGTCATACCGATCCGAGCTAGCAAGTTTAGTCAAGTGGATTTGTGTGTTTTCGGAGTAGACAACCGGTAAGTTTGGGGATGTAGAGATGGAGGAGTATCTCATCCGGTAGGCAATACACCTACCTTATGTCAATATGCTCAACGTGTGGCATTCGATCATTATATTGTCATGGGGCCCAACGTGTGGTGCCATGGCTACCTCTTTGGGTGGCTGTATTTTTGTGCACATGTATGTTTTGAAAGCAAAACACCACTCTTCATTTATGACATTTATTTTATACTTGTCGAGTACTTTCTCTTATGAAACTTTTACAACTTACATACATGAGCTGTTTTACCTGAAATACCCAAAGCACACACGGACTTACTCGAGATTTTTATCTCACTACTTTTTATACCATATTTTCGGGTCTATCCTGCTTGTGAAGGTCATTAG